>JARGCV010000039.1:7242500-7255000 GCA_034064705.1 Bothrops alternatus | reverse complement strand
TATATATATATATATATATATATATATATATATATATATATATATATATATATATATATATATATATATATATATATATATATATATATATATATATATATATATATATATATATATATATATATATATATATATATATATATATATATATATATATATATATATATATATATATATATATATATATATATTTGTGCTTGCAGATGGCTCTGGGTTGAGCTGAAACAAGCAAAGGAAAGAATGATTTCTTCCTCCCATATTTGGGTTTACAGGGTGCAATCTAAAAAA
This sequence comes from Bothrops alternatus, assembly GCA_034064705.1. Classification (NCBI taxonomy): domain Eukaryota; kingdom Metazoa; phylum Chordata; class Lepidosauria; order Squamata; family Viperidae; genus Bothrops; species Bothrops alternatus. Next base: position 7,254,712 of record JARGCV010000039.1, on the reverse strand, counting down.
TAACCACTTGACACACATATTCACTCCCTGAATATTAACAAAGCGGGAGAGAGCCTGTGGCTTGAGACTAAAGCTTCTGCCTAGCATGCAGACTGCCCAGGTTCGAATCCCAAAAAGGGTGAGTTCTGACTGAAGAGAGTTAAATAACTCGAAATAGCTATCTCAGAAATCCCTTATTTCTTTGTTAACAATTTTAAAAACATATATATATATATATATATATTTGTGCTTGCAGATGGCTCTGGGTTGAGCTGAAACAAGCAAAGGAAAGAATGATTTCTTCCTCCCATATTTGGGTTTACAGGGTGCAATCTAAAAAATAACCACTTGACACACATATTCACTCCCTGAATATTAACAAAGCGGGAGAGAGCCTGTGGCTTGAGACTAAAGCTTCTGCCTAGCATGCAGACTGCCCAGGTTCGAATCCCAAAAAGGGTGAGTTCTGACTGAAGAGAGTTAAATAACTCGAAATAGCTATCTCAGAAATCCCTTATTTCTTTGTTAACAATTTAAAAAACATATATATATATATATATATATATATATATATATATATATATATATATATATATATATATATATATATATATATATATATATATATATATATATATATATATATATATATATATATATATATTTGTGCTTGCAGATGGCTCTGGGTTGAGCTGAAACAAGCAAAGGAAAGAATGATTTCTTCCTCCCATATTTGGGTTTACAGGGTGCAATCTAAAAAATAACCACTTGACACACATATTCACTCCCTGAATATTAACAAAGCGGGAGAGAGCCTGTGGCTTGAGACTAAAGCTTCTGCCTAGCATGCAGACTGCCCAGGTTCGAATCCCAAAAAGGGTGAGTTCTGACTGAAGAGAGTTAAGTAACTCGAAATAGCTATCTCAGAAATCCCTTATTTCTTTGTTAACAATTTTAAAAACATATATATATATATATATATTTGTGCTTGCAGATGGCTCTGGGTTGAGCTGAAACAAGCAAAGGAAAGAATGATTTCTTCCTCCCATATTTGGGTTTACAGGGTGCAATCTAAAAAATAACCACTTGACACACATATTCACTCCCTGAATATTAACAAAGCGGGAGAGAGCCTGTGGCTTGAGACTAAAGCTTCTGCCTAGCATGCAGACTGCCCAGGTTCGAATCCCAAAAAGGGTGAGTTCTGACTGAAGAGAGTTAAATAACTCGAAATAGCTATCTCAGAAATCCCTTATTTCTTTGTTAACAATTTTAAAAACATATATATATATATATATATATATATTTCTGCTTGCAGATGGCTCTGGGTTGAGCTGAAACAAGCAAAGGAAAGAATGATTTCTTCCTCCCATATTTGGGTTTACAGGGTGCAATCTAGAAAATAACCACTTGACACACATATTCACTCCCTGAATATTAACAAAGCGGGAGAGAGCCTGTGGCTTGAGACTAAAGCTTCTGCCTAGCATGCAGACTGCCCAGGTTCAAATCCCAAAAAGGGTGAGTTCTGACTGAAGAGAGTTAAATAACTCAAAATAGCTATCTCAGAAATCCCTTATTTCTTTGTTAACAATTTTAAAAACATATATATATATATATATATATATATATTTGTGCTTGCAGATGGCTCTGGGTTGAGCTGAAACAAGCAAAGGAAAGAATGATTTCTTCCTCCCATATTTGGGTTTACAGGGTGCAATCTAAAAAATAACCACTTGACACACATATTCACTCCCTGAATATTAACAAAGCGGGAGAGAGCCTGTGGCTTGAGACTAAAGCTTCTGCCTAGCATGCAGACTGCCCAGGTTCGAATCCCAAAAAGGGTGAGTTCTGACTGAAGAGAGTTAAATAACTCGAAATAGCTATCTCAGAAATCCCTTATTTCTTTGTTAACAATTTTAAAAACATATATATATATATATATATATATATATATATATATATTTGTGCTTGCAGATGGCTCTGGGTTGAGCTGAAACAAGCAAAGGAAAGAATGATTTCTTCCTCCCATATTTGGGTTTACAGGGTGCAATCTAAAAAATAACCACTTGACACACATATTCACTCCCTGAATATTAACAAAGCGGGAGAGAGCCTGTGGCTTGAGACTAAAGCTTCTGCCTAGCATGCAGACTGCCCAGGTTCGAATCCCAAAAAGGGTGAGTTCTGACTGAAGAGAGTTAAATAACTCGAAATAGCTATCTCAGAAATCCCTTATTTCTTTGTTAACAATTTAAAAAACATATATATATATATATATATATATATATATATATTTGTGCTTGCAGATGGCTCTGGGTTGAGCTGAAACAAGCAAAGGAAAGAATGATTTCTTCCTCCCATATTTGGGTTTACAGGGTGCAATCTAAAAAATAACCACTTGACACACATATTCACTCCCTGAATATTAACAAAGCGGGAGAGAGCCTGTGGCTTGAGACTAAAGCTTCTGCCTAGCATGCAGACTGCCCAGGTTCGAATCCCAAAAAGGGTGAGTTCTGACTGAAGAGAGTTAAATAACTCGAAATAGCTATCTCAGAAATCCCTTATTTCTTTGTTAACAATTTTAAAAACATATATATATATATATATATTTGTGCTTGCAGATGGCTCTGGGTTGAGCTGAAACAAGCAAAGGAAAGAATGATTTCTTCCTCCCATATTTGGGTTTACAGGGTGCAATCTAAAAAATAACCACTTGACACACATATTCACTCCCTGAATATTAACAAAGCGGGAGAGAGCCTGTGGCTTGAGACTAAAGCTTCTGCCTAGCATGCAGACTGCCCAGGTTCGAATCCCAAAAAGGGTGAGTTCTGACTGAAGAGAGTTAAATAACTCGAAATAGCTATCTCAGAAATCCCTTATTTCTTTGTTAACAATTTTAAAAACATATATATATATATATTTCTGCTTGCAGATGGCTCTGGGTTGAGCTGAAACAAGCAAAGGAAAGAATGATTTCTTCCTCCCATATTTGGGTTTACAGGGTGCAATCTAAAAAATAACCACTTGACACACATATTCACTCCCTGAATATTAACAAAGCGGGAGAGAGCCTGTGGCTTGAGACTAAAGCTTCTGCCTAGCATGCAGACTGCCCAGGTTCAAATCCCAAAAAGGGTGAGTTCTGACTGAAGAGAGTTAAATAACTCGAAATAGCTATCTCAGAAATCCCTTATTTCTTTGTTAACAATTTTAAAAACATATATATATATATATATATATATATTTGTGCTTGCAGATGGCTCTGGGTTGAGCTGAAACAAGCAAAGGAAAGAATGATTTCTTCCTCCCATATTTGGGTTTACAGGGTGCAATCTAAAAAATAACCACTTGACACACATATTCACTCCCTGAATATTAACAAAGCGGGAGAGAGCCTGTGGCTTGAGACTAAAGCTTCTGCCTAGCATGCAGACTGCCCAGGTTCGAATCCCAAAAAGGGTGAGTTCTGACTGAAGAGAGTTAAATAACTCGAAATAGCTATCTCAGAAATCCCTTATTTCTTTGTTAACAATTTAAAAAACATATATATATATATATATTTGTGCTTGCAGATGGCTCTGGGTTGAGCTGAAACAAGCAAAGGAAAGAATGATTTCTTCCTCCCATATTTGGGTTTACAGGGTGCAATCTAAAAAATAACCACTTGACACACATATTCACTCCCTGAATATTAACAAAGCGGGAGAGAGCCTGTGGCTTGAGACTAAAGCTTCTGCCTAGCATGCAGACTGCCCAGGTTCGAATCCCAAAAAGGGTGAGTTCTGACTGAAGAGAGTTAAATAACTCGAAATAGCTATCTCAGAAATCCCTTATTTCTTTGTTAACAATTTTAAAAACATATATATATATATATATATTTGTGCTTGCAGATGGCTCTGGGTTGAGCTGAAACAAGCAAAGGAAAGAATGATTTCTTCCTCCCATATTTGGGTTTACAGGGTGCAATCTAAAAAATAACCACTTGACACACATATTCACTCCCTGAATATTAACAAAGCGGGAGAGAGCCTGTGGCTTGAGACTAAAGCTTCTGCCTAGCATGCAGACTGCCCAGGTTCGAATCCCAAAAAGGGTGAGTTCTGACTGAAGAGAGTTAAATAACTCGAAATAGCTATCTCAGAAATCCCTTATTTCTTTGTTAACAATTTTAAAAACATATATATATATATATATTTCTGCTTGCAGATGGCTCTGGGTTGAGCTGAAACAAGCAAAGGAAAGAATGATTTCTTCCTCCCATATTTGGGTTTACAGGGTGCAATCTAAAAAATAACCACTTGACACACATATTCACTCCCTGAATATTAACAAAGCGGGAGAGAGCCTGTGGCTTGAGACTAAAGCTTCTGCCTAGCATGCAGACTGCCCAGGTTCAAATCCCAAAAAGGGTGAGTTCTGACTGAAGAGAGTTAAATAACTCGAAATAGCTATCTCAGAAATCCCTTATTTCTTTGTTAACAATTTTAAAAACATATATATATATATATATATATTTGTGCTTGCAGATGGCTCTGGGTTGAGCTGAAACAAGCAAAGGAAAGAATGATTTCTTCCTCCCATATTTGGGTTTACAGGGTGCAATCTAAAAAATAACCACTTGACACACATATTCACTCCCTGAATATTAACAAAGCGGGAGAGAGCCTGTGGCTTGAGACTAAAGCTTCTGCCTAGCATGCAGACTGCCCAGGTTCGAATCCCAAAAAGGGTGAGTTCTGACTGAAGAGAGTTAAATAACTCGAAATAGCTATCTCAGAAATCCCTTATTTCTTTGTTAACAATTTTAAAAACATATATATATATATATATATATATTTGTGCTTGCAGATGGCTCTGGGTTGAGCTGAAACAAGCAAAGGAAAGAATGATTTCTTCCTCCCATATTTGGGTTTACAGGGTGCAATCTAAAAAATAACCACTTGACACACATATTCACTCCCTGAATATTAACAAAGCGGGAGAGAGCCTGTGGCTTGAGACTAAAGCTTCTGCCTAGCATGCAGACTGCCCAGGTTCGAATCCCAAAAAGGGTGAGTTCTGACTGAAGAGAGTTAAATAACTCGAAATAGCTATCTCAGAAATCCCTTATTTCTTTGTTAACAATTTTAAAAACATATATATATATATATATATATATTTGTGCTTGCAGATGGCTCTGGGTTGAGCTGAAACAAGCAAAGGAAAGAATGATTTCTTCCTCCCATATTTGGGTTTACAGGGTGCAATCTAAAAAATAACCACTTGACACACATATTCACTCCCTGAATATTAACAAAGCGGGAGAGAGCCTGTGGCTTGAGACTAAAGCTTCTGCCTAGCATGCAGACTGCCCAGGTTCGAATCCCAAAAAGGGTGAGTTCTGACTGAAGAGAGTTAAATAACTCGAAATAGCTATCTCAGAAATCCCTTATTTCTTTGTTAACAATTTTAAAAACATATATATATATATATATATATATATATATTTGTGCTTGCAGATGGCTCTGGGTTGAGCTGAAACAAGCAAAGGAAAGAATGATTTCTTCCTCCCATATTTGGGTTTACAGGGTGCAATCTAAAAAATAACCACTTGACACACATATTCACTCCCTGAATATTAACAAAGCGGGAGAGAGCCTGTGGCTTGAGACTAAAGCTTCTGCCTAGCATGCAGACTGCCCAGGTTCGAATCCCAAAAAGGGTGAGTTCTGACTGAAGAGAGTTAAATAACTCGAAATAGCTATCTCAGAAATCCCTTATTTCTTTGTTAACAATTTTAAAAACATATATATATATATATATTTGTGCTTGCAGATGGCTCTGGGTTGAGCTGAAACAAGCAAAGGAAAGAATGATTTCTTCCTGCCATATTTGGGTTTACAGGGTGCAATCTAAAAAATAACCACTTGACACACATATTCACTCCCTGAATATTAACAAAGCGGGAGAGAGCCTGTGGCTTGAGACTAAAGCTTCTGCCTAGCATGCAGACTGCCCAGGTTCGAATCCCAAAAAGGGTGAGTTCTGACTGAAGAGAGTTAAATAACTCGAAATAGCTATCTCAGAAATCCCTTATTTCTTTGTTAACAATTTTAAAAACATATATATATATATATATTTGTGCTTGCAGATGGCTCTGGGTTGAGCTGAAACAAGCAAAGGAAAGAATGATTTCTTCCTCCCATATTTGGGTTTACAGGGTGCAATCTAAAAAATAACCACTTGACACACATATTCACTCCCTGAATATTAACAAAGCGGGAGAGAGCCTGTGGCTTGAGACTAAAGCTTCTGCCTAGCATGCAGACTGCCCAGGTTCGAATCCCAAAAAGGGTGAGTTCTGACTGAAGAGAGTTAAATAACTCGAAATAGCTATCTCAGAAATCCCTTATTTCTTTGTTAACAATTTTAAAAACATATATATATATATTTGTGCTTGCAGATGGCTCTGGGTTGAGCTGAAACAAGCAAAGGAAAGAATGATTTCTTCCTCCCATATTTGGGTTTACAGGGTGCAATCTAAAAAATAACCACTTGACACACATATTCACTCCCTGAATATTAACAAAGCGGGAGAGAGCCTGTGGCTTGAGACTAAAGCTTCTGCCTAGCATGCAGACTGCCCAGGTTCGAATCCCAAAAAGGGTGAGTTCTGACTGAAGAGAGTTAAATAACTCGAAATAGCTATCTCAGAAATCCCTTATTTCTTTGTTAACAATTTTAAAAACATATATATATATATATATATATTTGTGCTTGCAGATGGCTCTGGGTTGAGCTGAAACAAGCAAAGGAAAGAATGATTTCTTCCTCCCATATTTGGGTTTACAGGGTGCAATCTAAAAAATAACCACTTGACACACATATTCACTCCCTGAATATTAACAAAGCGGGAGAGAGCCTGTGGCTTGAGACTAAAGCTTCTGCCTAGCATGCAGACTGCCCAGGTTCGAATCCCAAAAAGGGTGAGTTCTGACTGAAGAGAGTTAAATAACTCGAAATAGCTATCTCAGAAATCCCTTATTTCTTTGTTAACAATTTAAAAAACATATATATATATATATATATATATATATATATATATATATATATATATATATATATATTTGTGCTTGCAGATGGCTCTGGGTTGAGCTGAAACAAGCAAAGGAAAGAATGATTTCTTCCTCCCATATTTGGGTTTACAGGGTGCAATCTAAAAAATAACCACTTGACACACATATTCACTCCCTGAATATTAACAAAGCGGGAGAGAGCCTGTGGCTTGAGACTAAAGCTTCTGCCTAGCATGCAGACTGCCCAGGTTCGAATCCCAAAAAGGGTGAGTTCTGACTGAAGAGAGTTAAATAACTCGAAATAGCTATCTCAGAAATCCCTTATTTCTTTGTTAACAATTTTAAAAACATATATATATATATTTGTGCTTGCAGATGGCTCTGGGTTGAGCTGAAACAAGCAAAGGAAAGAATGATTTCTTCCTCCCATATTTGGGTTTACAGGGTGCAATCTAAAAAATAACCACTTGACACACATATTCACTCCCTGAATATTAACAAAGCGGGAGAGAGCCTGTGGCTTGAGACTAAAGCTTCTGCCTAGCATGCAGACTGCCCAGGTTCGAATCCCAAAAAGGGTGAGTTCTGACTGAAGAGAGTTAAATAACTCGAAATAGCTATCTCAGAAATCCCTTATTTCTTTGTTAACAATTTTAAAATCATATATATATATATATATATATATATATATATATATATATATATATATATATATATATATATATATATATATATATATATATATATATATATATATATATATATATATATATATATATATATATATATATATATATATATATATATATATATATATATATATATATATTTGTGCTTGCAGATGGCTCTGGGTTGAGCTGAAACAAGCAAAGGAAAGAATGATTTCTTCCTCCCATATTTGGGTTTACAGGGTGCAATCTAAAAAATAACCACTTGACACACATATTCACTCCCTGAATATTAACAAAGCGGGAGAGAGCCTGTGGCTTGAGACTAAAGCTTCTGCCTAGCATGCAGACTGCCCAGGTTCGAATCCCAAAAAGGGTGAGTTCTGACTGAAGAGAGTTAAATAACTCGAAATAGCTATCTCAGAAATCCCTTATTTCTTTGTTAACAATTTTAAAAACATATATATATATATATATATATATATATATATATATATATATATATATATATATATATATATATATATATATATATATATATATATATATATATATATATATATATATATATATATATATATATATATATATATATATATATATATATATATATATATATATATATATATATATATATATATATATATATATATATATATATATTTGTGCTTGCAGATGGCTCTGGGTTGAGCTGAAACAAGCAAAGGAAAGAATGATTTCTTCCTCCCATATTTGGGTTTACAGGGTGCAATCTAAAAAATAACCACTTGACACACATATTCACTCCCTGAATATTAACAAAGCGGGAGAGAGCCTGTGGCTTGAGACTAAAGCTTCTGCCTAGCATGCAGACTGCCCAGGTTCGAATCCCAAAAAGGGTGAGTTCTGACTGAAGAGAGTTAAGTAACTCGAAATAGCTATCTCAGAAATCCCTTATTTCTTTGTTAACAATTTTAAAAACATATATATATATATATATATTTGTGCTTGCAGATGGCTCTGGGTTGAGCTGAAACAAGCAAAGGAAAGAATGATTTCTTCCTCCCATATTTGGGTTTACAGGGTGCAATCTAAAAAATAACCACTTGACACACATATTCACTCCCTGAATATTAACAAAGCGGGAGAGAGCCTGTGGCTTGAGACTAAAGCTTCTGCCTAGCATGCAGACTGCCCAGGTTCGAATCCCAAAAAGGGTGAGTTCTGACTGAAGAGAGTTAAATAACTCGAAATAGCTATCTCAGAAATCCCTTATTTCTTTGTTAACAATTTTAAAAACATATATATATATATATATATATATATATTTCTGCTTGCAGATGGCTCTGGGTTGAGCTGAAACAAGCAAAGGAAAGAATGATTTCTTCCTCCCATATTTGGGTTTACAGGGTGCAATCTAAAAAATAACCACTTGACACACATATTCACTCCCTGAATATTAACAAAGCGGGAGAGAGCCTGTGGCTTGAGACTAAAGCTTCTGCCTAGCATGCAGACTGCCCAGGTTCAAATCCCAAAAAGGGTGAGTTCTGACTGAAGAGAGTTAAATAACTCAAAATAGCTATCTCAGAAATCCCTTATTTCTTTGTTAACAATTTTAAAAACATATATATATATATATATATATATATATATATATATATATATATATATATTTGTGCTTGCAGATGGCTCTGGGTTGAGCTGAAACAAGCAAAGGAAAGAATGATTTCTTCCTCCCATATTTGGGTTTACAGGGTGCAATCTAAAAAATAACCACTTGACACACATATTCACTCCCTGAATATTAACAAAGCGGGAGAGAGCCTGTGGCTTGAGACTAAAGCTTCTGCCTAGCATGCAGACTGCCCAGGTTCGAATCCCAAAAAGGGTGAGTTCTGACTGAAGAGAGTTAAATAACTCGAAATAGCTATCTCAGAAATCCCTTATTTCTTTGTTAACAATTTTAAAAACATATATATATATATATATATATTTGTGCTTGCAGATGGCTCTGGGTTGAGCTGAAACAAGCAAAGGAAAGAATGATTTCTTCCTCCCATATTTGGGTTTACAGGGTGCAATCTAAAAAATAACCACTTGACACACATATTCACTCCCTGAATATTAACAAAGCGGGAGAGAGCCTGTGGCTTGAGACTAAAGCTTCTGCCTAGCATGCAGACTGCCCAGGTTCGAATCCCAAAAAGGGTGAGTTCTGACTGAAGAGAGTTAAATAACTCGAAATAGCTATCTCAGAAATCCCTTATTTCTTTGTTAACAATTTAAAAAACATATATATATATATATATATATATATATATTTGTGCTTGCAGATGGCTCTGGGTTGAGCTGAAACAAGCAAAGGAAAGAATGATTTCTTCCTCCCATATTTGGGTTTACAGGGTGCAATCTAAAAAATAACCACTTGACACACATATTCACTCCCTGAATATTAACAAAGCGGGAGAGAGCCTGTGGCTTGAGACTAAAGCTTCTGCCTAGCATGCAGACTGCCCAGGTTCGAATCCCAAAAAGGGTGAGTTCTGACTGAAGAGAGTTAAATAACTCGAAATAGCTATCTCAGAAATCCCTTATTTCTTTGTTAACAATTTTAAAAACATATATATATATATATATATTTGTGCTTGCAGATGGCTCTGGGTTGAGCTGAAACAAGCAAAGGAAAGAATGATTTCTTCCTCCCATATTTGGGTTTACAGGGTGCAATCTAAAAAATAACCACTTGACACACATATTCACTCCCTGAATATTAACAAAGCGGGAGAGAGCCTGTGGCTTGAGACTAAAGCTTCTGCCTAGCATGCAGACTGCCCAGGTTCGAATCCCAAAAAGGGTGAGTTCTGACTGAAGAGAGTTAAATAACTCGAAATAGCTATCTCAGAAATCCCTTATTTCTTTGTTAACAATTTTAAAAACATATATATATATATATTTCTGCTTGCAGATGGCTCTGGGTTGAGCTGAAACAAGCAAAGGAAAGAATGATTTCTTCCTCCCATATTTGGGTTTACAGGGTGCAATCTAAAAAATAACCACTTGACACACATATTCACTCCCTGAATATTAACAAAGCGGGAGAGAGCCTGTGGCTTGAGACTAAAGCTTCTGCCTAGCATGCAGACTGCCCAGGTTCAAATCCCAAAAAGGGTGAGTTCTGACTGAAGAGAGTTAAATAACTCGAAATAGCTATCTCAGAAATCCCTTATTTCTTTGTTAACAATTTTAAAAACATATATATATATATATATATATATATATATTTGTGCTTGCAGATGGCTCTGGGTTGAGCTGAAACAAGCAAAGGAAAGAATGATTTCTTCCTCCCATATTTGGGTTTACAGGGTGCAATCTAAAAAATAACCACTTGACACACATATTCACTCCCTGAATATTAACAAAGCGGGAGAGAGCCTGTGGCTTGAGACTAAAGCTTCTGCCTAGCATGCAGACTGCCCAGGTTCGAATCCCAAAAAGGGTGAGTTCTGACTGAAGAGAGTTAAATAACTCGAAATAGCTATCTCAGAAATCCCTTATTTCTTTGTTAACAATTTAAAAAACATATATATATATATATTTGTGCTTGCAGATGGCTCTGGGTTGAGCTGAAACAAGCAAAGGAAAGAATGATTTCTTCCTCCCATATTTGGGTTTACAGGGTGCAATCTAAAAAATAACCACTTGACACACATATTCACTCCCTGAATATTAACAAAGCGGGAGAGAGCCTGTGGCTTGAGACTAAAGCTTCTGCCTAGCATGCAGACTGCCCAGGTTCGAATCCCAAAAAGGGTGAGTTCTGACTGAAGAGAGTTAAATAACTCGAAATAGCTATCTCAGAAATCCCTTATTTCTTTGTTAACAATTTTAAAAACATATATATATATATATATATTTGTGCTTGCAGATGGCTCTGGGTTGAGCTGAAACAAGCAAAGGAAAGAATGATTTCTTCCTCCCATATTTGGGTTTACAGGGTGCAATCTAAAAAATAACCACTTGACACACATATTCACTCCCTGAATATTAACAAAGCGGGAGAGAGCCTGTGGCTTGAGACTAAAGCTTCTGCCTAGCATGCAGACTGCCCAGGTTCGAATCCCAAAAAGGGTGAGTTCTGACTGAAGAGAGTTAAATAACTCGAAATAGCTATCTCAGAAATCCCTTATTTCTTTGTTAACAATTTTAAAAACATATATATATATATATATTTCTGCTTGCAGATGGCTCTGGGTTGAGCTGAAACAAGCAAAGGAAAGAATGATTTCTTCCTCCCATATTTGGGTTTACAGGGTGCAATCTAAAAAATAACCACTTGACACACATATTCACTCCCTGAATATTAACAAAGCGGGAGAGAGCCTGTGGCTTGAGACTAAAGCTTCTGCCTAGCATGCAGACTGCCCAGGTTCAAATCCCAAAAAGGGTGAGTTCTGACTGAAGAGAGTTAAATAACTCGAAATAGCTATCTCAGAAATCCCTTATTTCTTTGTTAACA